>JANAVB010019400.1:435000-481466 GCA_029216955.1 Iris pallida
TCCCTGGGGTTCAAGCCCATGAAGTCCTTGATATTCTTCGCTCTCTGTCGTGGCTCTACCGGTGGTGGGACCATGGTACGCTCCTCAGAACGCTCTATGCTCTGGTGGAGTAAGGTGGTCTGCTCCTGATGGGTCGTTAGGAACCCCTGGATCAGAGTGAGCAGTTGGTTTCCGTCGAGAGTGACGGAAGCCTGACACTACCAAAATATGTCGATTTAGCGATGGCCCGATCCGTCGCCCGTCCGTCGGCAATTTGTATTAACAACCAATGTGGGACGAACACGGATACTTTGACAAAGGAGACCACCATGCTGTCAGGAACCTCTCACTCGAGCTCTACACGAAGGATGTCCACTTGAGCTCCGGGACAAAGTTTTGGCTCGGAGCAAGAATCTGTTGACGGAGCACATCCACCATGCTGTCAGAAAAAAAATAGTAACGGTGAGAGACCCATCTGAGTAGGACGTATACTTTGATAATATCTCCTCCAACACTCAATCCCACTACTGATATCATTCTTGTAAAGGTGATCTCTCAGAGTATACGTCCTACTCAGATGGATCTCTCAGAGTATTCTCTCTGGTTGGGTTGTCGTATCATCATTGTCGAGGGATGAGGGTTGGAGGACAGTCAACTTCATCTACGGCTACATAGTTTTTGCCTCGCCAGTCGAATGGATGCAGGGACTATATCCTGATCACCATGTCGTAGTCCAATACAATCCAGAGATTGACACGGTACTAATTCATATATGTAGTCCAATACAAATAGTCTAATACAAAAACAACCCAATACAAATAGTCCAATACAAATAAGTACTAATAGCTAATGAGAACTACGGAGCTCACGCAAGCGCTCATTGATACGATCATGCAACCACCTCGAAAAAGTGGGATCGACGGCGTGAGGAGAGATGTAGTCCCTTGCAAGTGCTTCATGAATAGAACTCCCGGTCTCACTAGCTACCGGTGCTGGATGAATAAAACTCCTAGTCTCACTAGCTACCGGTGCCACTTCCTCTTTAACAGTAGGAGGAGCCACCTTAGCATTCACTGTTTTTCTCAAACGACGTGCCGCTCCTTAGGTCATGGGTGCCATCTGGTAAGATCAATATTCATAAATAATATAATTATAACATAAGCAAGCTAACTAAAGGAACCATCATGTAATTTGAGTACATTTTCGAAAGCAAATAAAGTACAGAAAAATTGATTTTTTGCCAAGTGTGAGAACGGATGGCTCAGAACACAACCCAAGATTCATTCTAGCATATATTAGTGTGAATCATCTATGTTCTGTATATATGGTGTAGTATATGTTCTTATCGTATCTAGTATATGAAGAATGTAACAGAATCAAGATGAACTCACATAATGTAATACTAAGACATCATCTACTACTATATAAGATATAGTGATAGGTTGTCATATCATCATTGCCGAGGGATGAGGGTCGGAGGACAGTCAACTTTATCTACGGCTACATAGTTTCTGCCTCGTCAGTCGAATGGATGCAGAGACAATGTCCTGATCACCATGTCGTACCGTAGATTAATGTAAATGGAGCTGGAGCCAAAATACAGTACTACTTCACCATGTCGTACCATTTTACTCTCTCACTCTCTCTCATCCCCCCTCCGGCGCTCTCACTCTCTCCGGCGCTCTCACACTACTAATTCCTATGTGTTTTAAGTGTGAGAACGGATGGCTCAGAACACAACCCAAAATTCATTCTACCATACATTAGTGGGAATCATCTATGTTCTGTACATATGGTGTAGTATTTGTTCTTATCGTATCTAGTATCTGAAGAATGTAACAGAATCAAGATGAACTCACATAATGTAATACTAAGACATCATCTACTACTATATAAGATATAGTGATAGGTTGTCATATCATCATTGCCTGCCTTCATTCCTCACTCTCTAAAGCACACATACACATGTATATCACAGTTAGATGTATAGATATATACATCTATATAGAAGCACACAACTGATACACTCTAAGGGTCGGTTTTCTAGGAAAATTTTTACTTATTCAGTGACTTTGGTGAAGCGAATGTCCCAAGGATATTCTTAACAAAGAAGGCAGATAAAGAACTCGCACTGTCCTTGAGACAGTGAACATATACACCATGAACCCAAACCCCATATTCACATTTACTAATCCAAACACCACCAAACTAATGGATAACACCCAATATGGATAACAAGTTATTTAGCCAATATATAAACTCAGATGAATTTGAGAAGCAAAGCCCCCCGCCGCCCCCGACCAAAGCCCATCGCCCAGCCTCCGACGCCCCTGCCCCAAGCCAAGATCAAATTATTATCGGCAGTATGGCACATATGGCGTGAGCGAAATAGAAGAGTTTTCGAAGGCATATCCATGACTATTCATGGGATTTTAAACAACATTGATACGGATGCTAACCTCATGGGAGGATAACAGCATGTAGTGCTTATAGCTTGTAGTGTATTGCTATGGGTTGTAACCAGTAGTCTTTTCATTTTTTGAATAAAAGTACCCTTTTCTTCAATATATATATATATATATATTTTTCTTCAATATATATATATATATTTAGACTTGTAAAGAAATCTTCAGGATTTGAGCAAAGTAGTTCGGTTGCATATATATATGAAGAGTGCTTATGGCTGTGCGTCGGTTGCATATATATATATATATATATATATATATATATATATATATATATATATATATATATATATATATGTGTGTGTGTGTGTGTGTGTGTGTGTGCTTATGGCTGTGCATGGCAGTGAGAAAAAAACAAAAGACAAGAAGAAGGGAACTGTGACCTAAGTTTGAACAAATTTTAGAGACCACATGAAATCGGAAGTGAGCCTTAGCCACTTGACCCCCGCAGCCCCGCAACCCACAATCCCCTGCCCACCGCAGCCCCCCGACGCCCAGCCTCCGACGCTCCGGCCCCAAGCCCGCCGCCCAGCCCCCAACGCCCCCGCCCCAAGCCCGCCACCCAGCCCCCGACGCCCCCGCCCCAAGCCCGCCGCCCCCCGCAGCCCCGCCACCCACAACCCCCCGCCCACCGCCGCCCCCCCCGCCACCCAGCCCCTGACGCTCCCGCCCCAAGCCCGCCGCCCCCGCTGCCCCTACGATACCGCAAGAGAGAGAGATCGAGAGAGAGAGAGGGGATTACCTTCGGGAGAGAGAGAGGAGAGGATGCCAACGTCGATCACCGAAGTCATGAAAGAGAGAGAGAGGAGAGAGAGTGAATTTGGGGGAAATGCAAAAAGTTTCCTCCGTCGTTTCAATTTAAGTCTGGAACGTATATTTAGCGATGGATTTTTATCCGTCGCCCGTTAGTCGCTCTTTTTGATACTTGCCGACTGAATATCAGTCGCTACGTAGTCGAAGAATTATCCCGCCAAGTCTCCCCACAATTCTCGCCAAATAATCGACTGCATAGCGACGGCTGAATATCCGTCGCTATATCTCCGATGCCCTAGCGACGGATGAGCGACCTTTTCTTCTCCTAAAAATAAAATAAAAAATGTAACGGCTTGTCGTTGATAATCCATTGGCTAGTTGCCACAAAATAGTCGCTAACGCCGATGGACGATATCCATCGCTAATGTTTCGTCGCTAATTTACTGTATTTTGGTAGTGTGAGTAGGTATACTAATAGGTAGTGGTGGAAGTATCAGATCCTGCTAGGACCGTGATGTGGAAGGTGGTGGAGGTATCTGGGTTGGTAGATTTGTGGAGTGGGGTAGTATGGTAGGTGGAGGTAGAGGTGCATCGGTCAACTGGTCAACCGACTGGATAAAAAGTGTGCCATTTTCAGGGGTGGCATACTGGAACGAGCGGGTGAGCACCATCTAATGAATAAAAGAACTTATAAGAACTCTTTTAAGTAAACAATCATAAACAACAAGAAAATCTAATTTGTAATAACGAGCATACGCTGGATGCGTTTCCTATGTTACAATCCAAGAAATCCTCTAGGTGTTCTAAATGTTATTCCTAGTGTTATCTAGTTACCTTAAGTTCCTAATTGCAGGCATGTTTGGTGCAATGACGTAACCAAACAATTTAGTCATGACCTGCATAGGCCACCACTAAAAATATGTCACGATCCGCTACCCAAATTGTTATGTCGGGCCGAGTCATGTCCAGCCTACGCTTGAGATAAAACGTAGTAAGCTGTTCTAAAGACTAACAAGATAAGATCAAAGTGTGCTAACAGTTCTAAATGTCATGTTGAGTCAGAGTAATATCCCAAACACAAAATTATCTCGTATATAAATATGTTCCAAATACAAAGTCAAGACATAAAACTGGATACAGGTCCTGTATCAAAATACATAGTCGAAACATGACTACTTTCAAAAGTCCCGAGCAACTATACAAACTAGACGAGTTTTTTCGCAGGTACATCCTCGTAAGGTAAAGTCTGATCTTCGACGGCAACTCCATAATAGGAATCACATAGCAACTCCTCCTTGGTAAGTATACCTACAACGTTTATCCTGTCAGGACGGGAGCAAGTACTGATTAACAAACTAAATATACGAAGCATGAAATGAACTGCAGTGTAATAAACATGAATCATGGCACATCACAATCTATCATGGTAAGGACACATATGTCATAGAGACAAATGTATATGTAATATTTAAAACTGTAGCAGGTACGTGATCATCAATAGGTGTACAATGTACTATAGCACATATAAATAAAATATACATACATACAAGTGTACAAGCATAGGTGTATATCCATACAGAATATGCGGGGTAATGGCCTACGGCAAGATATGCATATAAAATACGACCTTGCTCGGTACAGTAGAGGAGACATGATCACGTACTCAACTATCAGTTTCCCCATAATCCAGATTCTAAACATGTGAGAGATACGAGAACAGTATAAAACATGGTGGATACTGAGAGCAGTATAAAGTATGTGAAACATGGAGAGATATGACTTGCAGTTTAGGTATCGGTATTTAACATGGTTTATACACAATTTATTATATGCAGTAAATAAAGTTTGTAGAGGTACTTGCCTTGCGCAAAGCAAGTGTACGTATATGAAGCTATAGATATCCTGGTATCCCGTCACTGTAAAAATGATACATAAACTTAGTTTTTATACTAAGTTAAACACTAGAACACTAGTGGTGTGACACGACTTTCTGACTGGACATCTAGTCAAGTGACGACTTTAGCATAAGAGACCAATATGGGGTGACACAATACCTAAACTAACTTTCTAGGACCTTTACACTATGATAGGGTAAGGTCCAATACTACAATATCCCAAAATCACACAATACATCGCAAGTCATAATTATTCAATAAATAAATCAGACTGTACACTATGTTTCAATAATTTTAAGGTAGGCAAAAAGCTCAAATATACATAAAATAAAGTACTAAAATGATCCTCGTTAATTATAGAAATTTATAATAATTTTTCTGGAATTTAAAAGCCCTCATAGATATTTATTAAAAATCAGTAAACATAAGTATCCTGAAAATGAGTTCTATTTTCCTATTTTTATAAAATACCAAAATTACGTATTAAATACTGAAAGAAATATATTAAATTAGATAAATTAACATAGTATTTAGATACAATTTTTTCCATATTTTTACAGCAATTAAAATATATACAAAAATTCAAAAACAGCAAGTTACAATTTCTAGAAAATAAATAATCAATTATTAATATTTTATCCACGTATACAAAATTGAACCAGAGTCCAGATATGGAACCCAAAGCCATGAATTAAGTCCGATATGACTCGTACAGGCCTTGAATGTATTTAGGCTCATTTGAGTCCACAGAACCCATGCTAGGTCTGGACTCAAATGGATGTAATCAATCAAAATACGAAATTAATATATATATATATATATATATATATATATATATATATATATATATATATATATATATATGTATGTATGAATATTAAAGTATTTTAATAATATATAAATTAAGGTAGTGAAATATACAAGTCATAGAATTAAATAATAAAATAACTTGTAAATTTATACATAATAACATTTTGCACAAAATTATATTTGAAATATATACATATATAACAAATATATATATATATATATATATATATATATATATATATATATATATATATATATATATATATATATATTTTGTTTTTTTTTATATATATATTATATATAACAGTATATAATATATATATATATATATATATATATATATATATATATATATACTGTGTATATATATATATATATATATATATATATATATATATATATATATAGTCCAAGGGGTCGTGGCCTAGTGGTAGCGACGGGGGCTCCCCGGGCGGATGGCCCGGGTTCGAATCCCCCCTTAGGCGCACGCGCCTAAGCTCCAGTAAGAATGGACACCCAAAAAAAAATAATAATAATAATATATATATATATATATATATATATATATATATATATATATATATATATATATATATATATATAAATATATATATATATATATATATATATATATATATATATATATATATACATATATATATATATATATATATATATACATATATACATATATATATAAAATCCGTCCCAAAATCCACTGGGCCCAAACCCAAACCCATTATGAATAGTACACCCGTTTTACTAAAATCCATTACTGTGCGGGTATAAACCCAATAGCACAAACCCAAACCCATTAACCCAATTATTTTAAACCCGTGTCCTGACAGTTAGGGACACGGGTACACGAATCATGTGTCCGAGGCTAGCACGACACGCACGACACTAATTTCTCGTGTCCGAGTCCACCACTAAACTCACCGACACGAAATGACCCACCTGTGTGAAAATGAGACACGGGGGTGAAGTAGACACGAAAAGACACGTACGTGTCCGACGTGAGGGAGCTGTCGGGGATGCTATACGGCGGAGGCGACGTCGTGGTCGGCGGCGAAGGGTGGCGCTGGGTTCGTCTCGTCGAGGCGAACAAGGTGGTGGTGGTTGATTGCGACGACGGTGGCTGCAACGGCGACGACAGCAAGGATCTAACTCCGACGAGCTCGTCGGAGAAGAAGGGGGGTCAGGGCGGCGCTGTGGTGGTCGGGAAGTAGTATAGGATTAGGGTTTTGGTCGGGGGGTATTTATAGGGTGGGAACGGCGGTGGAATTAGGGTTTACATTAGGGTTTAGGGTTAGGGTTACAACGTAATCGTCGGAGTTTACGACGGAGGAAGGCGGTGATCGGGTGGTCGTTTCGTAGAAACCCTCCCCCCCCTCCCAAATCTAGTATTACACATAGCCCCCACCGCCATACAGTTTGCAAATATAATTTGCAAACTGATAATAAAACAATTAGATTAATTGTAAACTGTTTATATAACAATTTAAACAATTACAAAAGGCTATTAAAATAATTCAATAAATTACAAACTGATATAAAAACAATTTAAATAATTACAAATTGGTATTTTTGGCTTTAAAAATTATTTAAAAATTCTAGACAATTCCTAATAATTATAATAATTCATTTTAAGGATAAAAATGGTATTTAAAATAATAATTTCTTATTTAAACATATTTTAAAATATCTAGGGGCTTACACCACCGACTATAATGCTCCGATCAGAATCGATAGTCGTCCCCCGGACGTGATGTCGTGTGAACCTAAGTTGTGCTTGCACAAGGCTGTTTGCCATTGATTGTAAAAGAACAGAACAATTATCGGAGGACTGAACTTAGACTCACAATACAAACTCGCTCGTACAAAGAAAGCCTAGGGACAAAAACCTAGGTACAGCAGACTAAGTACGATTGTTTATTTTTGATTCTGGGGGGTGACGATAGAGGCTCGGAAAAGCGACGGCCGCTCTGCCTTACTCCTTGGACGATCAGTATGCAGCCTTGGCTCGGGGAAGATCTGCTCGGCGTTGACGAAGAAAGGTTCTTCTTACTCTCCTCGGGTTGCTCTCCTGGCTTCTCTCTCTCTGTGATTATCAAGAAAAGGGGGAGCTCTCTCTGTATAGATCTCTCTCTTCTTATTTTTTTATTCTTTTGTTGCCGACCTTTTTTACATGGGAATGATGCTGGCTATTTATAAGAGTGGGGTAGGATCATTAGGGTTTGCTGATGATTATCTGTTTGGAATGTCGGTGCTCCTTCATTCTATCTGGGCCCTTGATCCTGATCATAATGAATCTCGACCACTAATGTGGATAGCACCAAATCTTATGAGCAGTTAATGCTGACTGCTTTAAATCTTCGTGATTGATTATGCCAATATTTGATTGCTCGCCACGTGTCCTATTGGCTTGATGATGAATGATATGCCCTGATCTCGGCAATTATGATGATGATGTCGAATATTCTCGTTGGGATTCTGTTGCATCTTCAGTGCCACGTTTTTTAATTGAAGATCCTGCCAAGGCCGCATAGGGTGACCAACACTTGAACCGCAGGAGGATACTCCTCGTGAGCCGCATGAGTCAATGCCTCATCGAGCCGCAGGGGACGAACTTTCCATGAGCCGCATATACATAATCTTTACGAGCCGCAGGGGACGATCTCTCCATGAGCCGCAT
Source organism: Iris pallida (assembly GCA_029216955.1). Taxonomy (NCBI): domain Eukaryota; kingdom Viridiplantae; phylum Streptophyta; class Magnoliopsida; order Asparagales; family Iridaceae; genus Iris; species Iris pallida. The sequence goes on from JANAVB010019400.1 coordinate 443,598, forward strand.
ATGCATAGTTTCTGTGGGCCGCATGAATTAGCGTGGTATTGAGCCGCATAGACCGGGCTATGGGTGGACCGCATATGGCGGATTTTTGTTAATCATATTAGAATAATTCTTCAATGAGCCGCATGAAGCTGTTCTCTATCCGAGCCGCATGAGACTTTTGCCACGCAGCAATCTAGGATTTTTGTCAGATCGGGTCAGAGATTTTCTTCTTTTCCCGAAGAGTCTGTCATTATGGCAGAGCCATTATGATTCTTTATGTCAGAGACAGCCGTCGAGTCGTGTCAGAGCATTAAATGAGGCCATTACTCCAGTGGCCAACTGTGGGGGGGTCACACGTGTCGTCAATTGAGCCGCATATTCCTGCTGAACCGCATTCATCCCCGAGCCGCATGAGTCTGAGGGTCTTCTTTTGGGCCGCATAGGGCAACTCCAGTATGAGCCGCATAGACTTGCTACCCAAAACCGTATGGGCCATTTATGTCTTTATTCTAATATTTTCCATGCTTCTACAGGACCCCCTTCAAAGTTTTCAATTTGTAAAATTGAAACACTTTGAATAAGAAGCATGGCCCCGTTCATGCCGCATAGGATGTTCTGTTTACCTGAGCTTCCTGGCCGCATTAGCATCTCGGCCGCATAGATTCTTCTGGCCGCATAGGCTCTTCGCCACGCACCCTGACCACGTGAGCAAATCTTCATTAATTGCCTTTGATTTGATTTAACGCCGCCTTTTGGGGGAGGATCCCAAGGGTCGGTTTTGCCTTGACCGAAGCGTTCTCGCCTTTATTTTTGGAGGCGGCGCATAATCCGAGGCGTCTTTCTACTTTATGGATCGCCTATAAATAGGAGTTTTTCAGCTCTTGGGGATTTTTTTACCTCCTTTCTTAGCTTGAATTCCCTGTTGCCAACTTCGCTCTTCGTTTTCCTTCTTCATCCATCGACCATAGCTCCCAAGAGATCTGCTGTATCAAAGGCTGCGAAGGACAAGGCAGTTGCTGCTACGGCGACTGCGGCGACGAATGTAGTCGCTCCTCCGCCGGCTGCTGTAGGTGCTGTCCATCCTGATGTTCACCCGCCCATCGCTGGTAAGGGGGTCACTCCGAAAAACCCTAACTGCTGCCATGGCTCTGTTGCATACTTTATGCACAAGCCACATATACGAGACATATCGATGTGACCGCATAAGCACTTCGCCCATTATGGCCGCATGAGCTTGTCACATTCGATCAGTGCCGCATGTGTGTTTTCGACTTGGGCCGCATAAGCGTTGCTCACTTTTGGACCGCATGAACTTGATGGTTTGTAGCCGCAGCGGTTTGTATGAGTCGGGCTTAGCCGCATGAATCTATAAACCCTTCTGAATCTGAGTTGTACGGACTTGGTTAATTCAGAGTCGCATGGGGCTATGACGCGCAGAGCCGCATGGACCTATCTGCTGATGAGCCGCATGAGGCTGTGGCGACCCGAGCCGTATAGACTCCAATAATCTTTCAAATGCTTCTGTTTTTTGTCTATCTTCTGACCTTGTTTCTTTTATCTTTTTCTATTGAATCTGCCCGTGAATCCTGCGGGGGAACTTTTGGTAGGCTCGCGTCAGTTTGCCTTGGGCGTTCATCGGGATGACTTAGTTCGTCAAATGTCCGAACAGCTACTTGTTGATGAACCTTTGGAACGACTAAATGCCATCAGGGTTCAATCCTTTCAGTTCCTTGTTGATATGATAAGCTCTGGGCAGTCTGACGGGAAGTATCTGAAACCGGTCTTCCTCTTTGGGGATGCGTTGGTTGTAGAAAACTCCCGAGTATTGGATGTTTCGGAGAGTTGGGATTTTGACCTGGACGGGATGCCGATTCACATCCCTATTATGAAGCACCATTTCCCTTTTGAGTGGTTCAATATGATCGTTCTGGATAGGCAGATGCCGGACACCCTCACTCCAACCAGACCGGGGATATTTGTTGGTAATATCCGTTATAACAGAGCCACTGGGTCAGTGCGCGCAGTCAAAGATCCAGCCAGTCGATCCGTGATGGGGTTAGTTCCAGGTACCTTTATCAACACCCCTGGTCCTAACTTTTCATTCTTCCAGGCTGATACCTTCCTGAGTCAGCTTGCTCGCAAAGGGTCCTATCCTATTGGTAGGTTGGTCCTGCCGAGCTGGGTACACCCCATTCCTCCGTGGGCTAATCTGTCCTCATGGATCCTATGAAAGTATGAAGAGTTTTTACGGGGAGTCAACCTTTATGAAGCTATACGGGGTACCAGCCACGGGTTGCCCGTTAATAAGCCACTGTTCATGGCCCTTTTAGAGATGTACAATCATCGAACGGGGACCTTTTTTACCCCTGTTAGAGAATTAGGGCTCGCTCTTCACGAGATGTATGCTGTCTCCAAGCTTCCCTGGGGCGATGAACCTTTCGAAGTGTATACGCCGACGAATGAGGAGCTCCAAGATTTGGATCAGCGATTCCCCGATTTCGTCACCGTGTATCAAGAATTATTATGCCATCATAGCACCTGTCACCGGACGACTATCCAAAAACATGATAGCTCGGAGGGGGACTCTTCCGATACTAAATCTTGGGTTGCATACCTTTTCAAATTTAGCGCGGCTGGCCGAGTTACTTCCCGAGATCGTTTAACTCCTAAAGAAGTGGAGGTCTTGATGTCGACTGCCCGGAGGTCGAAGTCTCAAAGTGACAGGTTCGGGAGCCAGATTGACTCCTTTAGCTACTTTCGTTATGGCACTCGACGGTTGTCCGAGAAGGCACTCTTGGCTGGATTTTTAATGGTGTGGCTGCACAATTGCGTGGTCTCAGGAGGGGCAGGCTCTACTGAGAGGATCAGTCGCCACTTCATTCTTCCTGCCGTGAAGTTGGCCTTTGGGGTCAGGCTGGCCCTCCTTCCTGCCATGGTATACAGTATTCAACATGGTCTTCGCGCCTTCTCGTCCAAGGTCATTGCTCGTGACGTGGCAATGGATTTTGAACGTGTAGAATTGCCTTACCATTACTTGCTGGGATGGCTATTGCTGCATTATCAATCCTTGATGAGACCCGGGATGGGAGATGGCGTTACAGGTGATGACGCGTTTCTTTTCAAGTATCACCACCAGCCTTGGGAATGTAGTACCATACCGGCGTGTCGGAGGATGCTGGCGAGGGTGGATGGGTACAATTTCTTCGTATCCGTTCCTCGTTTCACTGATCAAGAGGTGAGGAGTGTTTATGTTTATGGGGTCGGACCTCCTCATTTCTTGCCTGAAAAGATGCGTTTCTGGCTGCGCAACATTCGCTCGGCGCATCTAGTTTACCGGAATCGCGCCACTGTGTATTTGGAGCCCTACTTGCCTAATAGGTTTGCCCGTCAATTTGGGTATAGTCAGCTATTCCTCGGGCGCCCCAGTTCTCACCTGGGATTTGAAGGCAGCATTCTTGATGGTATCAGAGCATGGAGCTACTATGACACCTGTCATACTCGGACTAGCTTCTTGGTCCCTGCCGCAAATGTGACGGATGAAATCCTGCATATGGCAGCCCTGTATCATGTCACGGCGAATCCTCCTCCCCTCGATTTTGACTTGAGGACTAGCTTCATTGTGGGCACTCGCCTAGCGGAGAAGGTTATGACGTCGAGAGCAAAGAAGAAAAGGACGAATAGGGTTCCCTCGCCCGATTCCGAATCCTTTGACACAATTGAGGAAAATAATGAACGGGACGGCGAAGACTCCTTTTCTTCGGGTGATGGGATAATGGCGGGTCAGCCTCCCGTTGTGGCGGCTGAGATGGCGACGGAACAACCGTCGGCCGTATTTGACGAAGCAGTGGACCCGTTACCGTCTACGTCGGAGGAGGTACGGGTAGATCTATCGCCCGCCATGCCTGGTCCTTCGCGTAAGCGAGGCAGGCATGAGCCTACTGGCGGAGAAGTAACTTTTTCTGTAAAGAGAGCGGCTGTCGGTCCCCGTAGGCTGCTTATTACGGAGAAGGGTGAGGGTGTAGACGATGTTCCGGAGGTAAGTCCAAGTCGGAGTTCTATCTTTATTGTAGCTTTCTTTTCTCTCGGGGATACGACTTGGTCATTTTTTCTTTGTAGGTGTCTGACGAACCAGGCTCTCCTGAACCATCTGCTGCTTCAGTAGTTGATCAGGCCCTTGCCGTTTTGATTAGCGACATGTGTGTCGCGGTCCTCTCTGCGGGGGCTCTCTCAGCGGCGACTAAGGACTCCCAAGCTGCTGAGGCCCCAGCCCAGGGTGACGAGATTTCTGAATTTCAACGAGATGACGCCATCCTCGGTGCATCCCCTCCCGAGGATGCAAGGGCAGATGAGTCTTTTATTCCTGACTCGAAGGCTGTTGGTGAAGAGGTTGTGATGGCTGTAGGCGAACCTCAGCCTCCACATTCCTCCACTGGTAAGCTGAGCCACATATTGACCACCGAGGGGGCTTATTTGCTCTATCAACGTATCCTTCGGGTCAAGTCGATTTATGGTTGCCTTGGCCCTGCAGGTCCTGACCCTTTACCTCCCGCCGCGGATGTCTTCGGGGAAGGCCCGGTCTGCCGTGATCTGGACGAAAGGAGCATTTCCTCTCCTTCGTCATCGCATGTTGAGGGACATCCTGCCAGCTCTGGGCAGATGGGGATGGAGTTGGTGCTGGCCCCGTCCTCGTCTTCGGCTGCTTATACGGCACCGGAGATCGACTTCTCGACTCTGCCGAGCATCCAAATTCTGCGGGCCGCTGAAGAGGAATTGACCGATGTTCAAGCGTCTTTCTGTACGGAGTTGGTTTCTCTTGTGGCAGGAGCGGCAGATTCCGTCGCGTCTTCTTCCGTGCTACCAGCCACACTTCCGCTGACACCGGTTTCCTCGGAGGCTCTGGACGAGGTGACGCAGGATGTGGTTGACAGCTTTTATCGCCACTTAGGGAGGGGTATAAACGCTGCCGTGGAACGGGGGGTCCCTTTTTCTCTGTCTCTACGGGGAGCTCGGGGCCAAATTGTCACTCTGAAGGGTCTTCCTGGCGGGCTGGGGTTAGCAGCGTTCCTGGAGCCTAAGCTGACAGAGGCTGACCAGCTTGTGACCCAACTGCTGGCAGTACGGCAGGCTGGTTTGCCTGCTGCGATCGAACGAGAGCGGGGCTTCCTGGTTGCTGCTCGGGACAGGATCAAGCTCGCTCGAGAAACTGTCGGGCCAGCTGTGCAGGGGGATCTTGACAAGTTCTCCGTCTCCTATGACCGACTGGGTCGTCGGAGTCAGGCTTGTAGGGCCCGGGAAGAATCTGCCTCTCGTGGAATAGCTGACACGAAGGAGCGGATTCTCGCACTCCAGAAGGAGTTGGCCTTCTTAGAGTCAGAGCGGGAGGCTGCTCATGCAGAACAGGAGTCGATTGCTCGGGAGGCCGAGAGGGTTTCCCGATCTTCTGTCAACCTGGAGCGGGCCTTCAAGAAGTTTGAGGACAACTGGCAAGCCCATGCTCATCTGGAGGATGCGGCGGTGCTGAACCAGGAGGCGGAGCGTCGAGCCAAATAGAGGCTTGAGCGGTCGGTTGCCTTGATAAAGGACCGTCTCATGGCGTTATGTGCTCCAGAGCAGTGATCCGTCCTCTGTCTTCTTTTTTTTTTGTAAGGGATGTGATCCCTGCTGATGTAGCCTTTTGGTTTTTGAATAAATGAGCATGTTTCAACTCATCTTTTCTTTCTTGTATCGGTGTTCATGGAATCGGACTTGCTGGGGGATTATTTGTGGACCTGTTACCCTAGACGTACCTTGGTTTTAGGTACGGATAACAAGTTTGATCAGGATATCCGGGACAGCCACGACAAAATGGTCATGGATGTTCTCGGTACTGGGGAAAGGAATACCGTAGAGCAGCTGGGTTCCCGGGGCATGGTAAGATGGTAGATTTATGCTAAGAAGCTTAGCAAGGGATATTTGTGGACCTATTATCCTTGGCGTACCCTGGTTCAGGATACGGATAATGGGATGAAAGAAAACCAATCACATTTGTTCAGAGGTTATGATGACATGGCAAACGTGAAGGTTTTATCGTAAAATCTTCCTGCTCAGCGGTAATGAGAACATGGCAGGAGAGACTTTACGGAAGCTCTTTGTGGTCAACAGAGGACATTTGTGGTCAACAGAGGACATTTTGTGGTCAACAGAGGACATTTGTGGTCAACAGAGGACATTGTGGACCTATTATCCTTGTCGCACTCCGGTTGTGGGTACAGATAATAGGTTGAAAGGGAACCAACATACTTGCTCAGAGGTAATGTAGACATGGCAAATATGGTGATTTCTTCGACGGAGCCTTCCCACTCAGAGGTAATGAGGACATGGCAGGAGTGGGCTTAATGAAGAAGGGGTGCATAGAACTACTCAGAGGTAGGAAGACATGAAAGTTCTATGCGAGGGGCAGTTTGTTTTTGGTGGAAGTGAAAACGACTCAGAGGTAATGAGGACATGGTCGTTTCGAAAATTAGTGGATCGATTACCCTTTTTGTGCACTGGGAGCGCGGGTAGTGGATCATGAGGGAGGATCTCTTTCAGGAAGAAAGTTCAGAGGTATGATTATACGTGACTTACTATCTGAGAGAGCGACCGGAATGTAAGTACATAATTTGGATTTTCTAGAATATTGAGGAGATGAGAGTTCAGTGGCACCAGCGGGTGCATGGCTCGGTAATCTGAAATGTTGTGGATGTGGGTTCAGTGGTATCAATGGATACATGACTCGATAATTTGGAAAATGGTGGGTGCGAGTTCAGGGGTACTAAGAGGGTACATGACTCGATAATTTGGAGAATGGTGGGTGCGAGTTCAGGGGTACTAAGAGGGTACATGACTCGATAATTTGGAGAATGTTGTCTAAACATAGTATTTCTTCAGAAACTTGTCGTTGACGGGCAACATAAGCAAGTCCCCATTCTGCTTGGCGAGGCGGTAGGCACCGTTGGAGAACACGGCCTCGATGACAAATGGACCTTCCCATTTTGGCTGGAACTTGCCTGCGGTCTTGTGAGTCATGACCATTGGTCTCCGGACTGCCAGAACGAGATCGTCCACTTGGAATGTTCTGATTTTGACCTTCTTGTTGAAGGCTCCTGAGATACGTGCTTGGTATAGCTCGATCCTTTGCTGGGCTAGGAGGCGCTTTTCGTCTAAGGCCTCCAACTCTTGTAATCGGCGTCGATAGTTATCATCCGTTGTCAATTGATAAGTGAGGGCGATGCAGAGTGAGGGAATCTGAGTTTCCAGTGGGAGGACTGCCTCACTCCCGTATACTAAAGAGAATGGTGTATTCCCAGTAGCTGTTCGAACCGTGGTGCGATAAGCCCATAAGCATTCGCCGAGCTTCTCGTTCCAGTCGCGTTTGTTGGAGGAGACAAACTTCTTGAGGAGTTTGATGATTGTTTTATTGAATGCCTCTGCCAACCCGTTTGCTGCCGGGTTATATGGTGTCGAAGCGGCATTCTGAATGCGGTGTTTGTCGCAGAATCGATAGAATGCATGGCTTGCAAACTGCGGACCATTATCATGGATGATCCTCCGCGGCAGTCCGAAGCGGTAGATGACGTGATGCTTAAGGAAGCTGATCATGTTTGAAGTCTTAACTTCTGCGAGTGGGACGGCTTTCGCCCATTTGGAGAAGTAGTCGATGATCGCAAGTATGAAGCGATGTCCTCGGGAGGAAGGTGGGGTGATTGGACCAATGATATCCATTCCCCATGCTTCGAATGGCCAGGATGCCACCGTTGGATGTAGAAACTCGGATGGTTGGTGAATGAAGTCCGCATGGACTTGGCAAGCCTTGCATTTTCTGGCATAGTCTATTACGTCTGCCACCATCGTGGGCCAGTAGTAGCCCATACGGCGAAGGCGGTCCTGTAGCTTAGGGCCAGGCTGATGGGCCCCACAGACACCATCGTGAGCTTCTCGTACAGCTTCTTTGGCTTCTGCGTTTGACAAGCACCAGAGTAATAATCCATCGTAGGATCGTCGGTACAGCATCTTTATCTCTGTGTCGTAGAAGAATCTGAGAGAACGCCGTCTGATGGAGGTGGCTTCCCTTGGATTCTCTGGGAGGATATCGTATACGACGAAGTCAATGAACGGCTGTCTCCAGTCTGGTGTTTCGTCGACCGTTTGGGCGGAATAGCTCGCCACGAATTGAATATTGTTCTTGGGACAGACCAGTTCGTGGCCTATCACCTCAACCGAGTGATGCGCTTGGTTCGACACTGCTAAGGAAGCGGCAAGGCCTGCTAGGGCATCGGCTTCGATATTTTGAAGTCTGGGGACGTGTTCGATGAAGAATCCCTCGAATGAGGAGATAATGTTGATTGCTATTTGGTGGTAGGGGATCATGTCTTCATGGCGGACTTCGTACGACCCCCGAATCTGATTGACGATTAATTGTGAATTGCCGTATGCTTCGAGATATTCTACACCCAGCTCCTTTGCGAGTTGGAGGCCAATGACCAAAGCGTTGTACTCGGCCACATTGTTGGAACAGGGTTCCGTGAGAGAGTAGGCACGATTGATCACTAGCCCGATAGGAGAGATCAATACTACTCCGACCCCGACGACGATATTTCCCTTGGGTCCGGTTCTTGAAGCGCCATCGAAGAACATCCTCCATATGTTGTCGTGGGTGGTTGTATTAGAATCGGCGACCTCATCTGGGATTTCCTCGTATATTCTGGATGACCCCGATCCTGGATGGGCCGCCAAAAAGTCTGCCAGGGCTTGGCCTTTGACAGCCTTCTGTGGGACGAAGATCATATGATATGGGGATAGCAGTATTGCCCATGTAGCGAGGCGAGAGCTGAGTGCCCCTGGTTTAGTCATGAGGACCCGGAGGGGATTTACCCGTGAGATCACATGTATGGTTTGTCCTGTAACATAATGCCGCGTCTTTTGAATGGCGAATACCAAGGCGAGGCATTCTTTCTCCACGGCAGTGTATCGGTGTTCGGGCCCGACCATCATTCGGCTGAGGTAGTATATGGCCTGTTCGTGTCCTGCGTCGTTATTTTGTGCCAGCAGGGCACCGAGGGAGTGTTCCATTGCTCGTATATAGAGCAAGAATGGTTTTCCAGGGACCGGGGCCACCAGGGCTGGAGGATTTGACAAATATTCTTTGATGTCGTCGAAAGCGCGTTGGCATTCTTCGTCCCATACGAATGAGACTCCCTTCTTCATGAGGTGTGTGAACGGCCGGCATCGTCCGGAGAGATTGGAAATGAACCTTCTGATATAGGCTAGCCTCCCTTGGAGGCCTCTAAGTTCGCGGAGATTTTTCGGGAGACCCATCTCCATTATTGCCTTGGTTTTCTCAGGGTCTACATGGATACCCCGTGCAGTGATGATGAAACCTAAGAACTTCCCGCTGGATACGCCCAAGAACGACTTTGTAGGGTTCATCTTCAGGTTGTGGGCTCGCATCAGGTCGAATACCGTTCTCAGATCTTGCAGATGATCCTCCTTACGGCGACTCTTGACAGCGATGTCGTCGACGTAGCATTCCACTGTTTTGCGCAAATGTTCTCTGAAAATGATACTCATAGCCCGCTGATATGTGGCACCAGCGTTCTTTAGACCGAATGGCATGACTGTGTAACAGTATGTGCCGATCGGTATTCTAAATGATGTGTGCTTCTCATCGTCGGGGGACATCTTGATTTGATTGTATCCCGAGAATCCATCCATGAATGACATACGTTCGAAGCCGCATGTGTTGTCAATCATGATGTCCGTGATCGGGAGGAGAAATTCGTCTTTCGGACATGCCTCATTTAGATTACGGAAGTCGATGCAGATTCGGATCTTCCCGTTCTTCTTAAGGACCGGGACTATATTGGCGACCCAGTCAGGGTGTTGCTCCTCACGGATGAAGCCGCTGGCTATCAGCTTGTTGACTTCGGCTTCGATCGCGTCCATGACGCCCGGGCGGAAGCGTCGTTGCTGCTGCTTGACTGGCTTTGCATCCGGCCGTATATTGAGCTTATGGAGAGCAATATCGGGATCTAATCCCGGCATGTCTTCGTAACTCCATGCAAATACGTCAATGTATTCTCTGATGAGTTCCAGCAGTGATTCTCGTTCCTCGTCTGTTAGGCTTTTACTGACGAAGATTGGCTTTGGAGAGGATTCGGTGCCGAGGTTGACCTGCATAACTTCATCCTCTGTAGGAGGTTCTCTTAGCTCGAACCGCTTTTCCCATTGTGCGTCTAACTGTTGGGCCCACGGCTCAAGCTCGAGGATTTCAGGAATGTCCTCGTCTTCTTCGTAAGCGTCGACAAATGCCATGTTGACTGATAGGACTTGCCTGAATATGTCCCCAATGCTTGTGTCTGAGTCGGAAGTTGGTGACCCGGTTGAGTGTAACTGCCAATCATATTCTTCATCTGAACTCTCTGGAGTCGTTGTGGGAGTTACATACCCTAGTCCACATCGAGTTTTGCTATAGTAGTCCCGTGGTTTACCAGACGGTACTGGGGGCTTCAAAGGTAGTCGTCGTCCGGTACCGTAATTCAAACCTGGTGTAGTTTCTAGATCATATCCTTGTTTTTGCATGAGGTATTTGGACTGGGGACTATAAAGGTATAGAGGCAATCTCCCGGTATCTGACCCAAGATCGACTTCTTTTATGGTGAAGGGGTACGGATCGTCTTTCCGTCCGAAGATAATAGGGTGGTCCCCTCCCTCGACTATTCGGTAAGCGTCTTCTGCCGGAGTAAGCTGGTTTGTGGTATATACATTTGTCACTTGTGTGTGTAGGTGAGTGCCTATACCGTGGTCCATAGCATACATTGTACATAGCTTGTTGAGCTCGATGTAATTCAAAGATAGCCCTTTATTGATAAAATAAGGTATCTTCTCGAGAGGAATTACATCATCCGCGGAAGGGGTATCGGAGTGGGCAGCCACATACTTGGCTAATTCTGGTTCTTCTTCGGCCACCCCCTGTATAAATGAAGACTGAGAGAGCGACCTAGTCAGCTTGATCTTCAGAGGCTCGACCAGCGGAGCAGGTCGTGGAGTTGTTGGTAGACTAGCAACCCCCAGCTTGGTATCTGACGTGGGGCGAGGAGTGGCTGGTTCGCTGGAAGTGTCAGACCTCGCGTCGGGGTGACGGCCCTTTTTAGGAAGACGTATCGTGAGCGGTCTGTCGGAGGGATTGAGTTTCTCCGCTTGGAGCTGACCGACTCTCGGTAGTCTGATGGTAAAAGGCCCTGGTATGGGTCTCGGCACTTGGCCAGACCTCGGCAGCCGAATTCTTATCTGCTCTTCTTGTGCCGATAGACTGATTACGTCCTTACGCAGAGTAGCCGTAAGGGGTGCAGAACTGCCCGATTTGCGAGCCTGGAGGTGGATCGTCAGGGGTTCTTCTGATCTTGTGGTTGTCTTGGTGTGAGCTTACACCTCCTCTTCGATCAGATGCTTCTTTGATTTTTCGTACAGACAGGAGTCTGAGTAATAAGATTCGACCCCCTTGAAGGGATCGATATCAGCAAACTCTGTCCTCACGAAGCCGTGCTTATCGACATATTTGAAGCACTGGTGTAGCGTGGAAGGCACGATCATGTAATCGTGTATCCAAGGCCGCCCCAGAAGGATATTGTAAGAAGTGTCGGCATCTATGACGTAGCAGGTGACTTCTGATTGGAGATCGCCAATCTGACATTTTAAGCGAATCTTCCCTATTGGGTAGCTCCTGCCCGAATTGAAACCGCTAATGGCGGTGCTTGTAGACGTCAGGCGATGCATTGGAATGCGAAGATGATGTAGCAGACCCTTCGGAATGATGCTTATGGAGGACCCAGGATCAATGTGTATTCGGTCCACCTTTACGTTGCCGATGTATCCAGTGTAGTATAGCGGGCGATCATGCAGGTTAGTTTTGATGAGCATATCTTGCGGAGAGAAGACGATATTGGGCATTGCTCCCGTACACGCACTATCTTGGAGCTCTGCAGGTTGGTTATCTCCTGTGAGGTTGACCTGAGCCAAGTATGCGTCGGCATTTTGGAGCGCCTCACTTAAAGCCGTGCGGACATCCTTTGAGAGCCTGAGGAGTTCATATAAAGACAATTTGGCCGGGGTATTAGCTAATTGCGCTAAGATGTCGAAGTTGTAGGGCCTCTCCAGCCCCTGAGGTGTCTCCTTCCGGAGGGACTTGTCGAAGCGAGTCTCCTTCGGCCTAGGCTTGTCGGTCGTCGAAGGCTGAGCCGGTCCCGGAGCATCATTGGTAGTGGGCGGATGATCATCAGTCGCGTTTTCGGTCACCGGTTGGGCTTGTGTTCCAGATCGAGTAGTGACGGCCGAGACTTCCTCTTCTTCCGCCGAGGCAGTGCGGCAGGATCTGACTTTTTTACTTTTCCTTTTAGAAGATGGAGAGGGCTGAGTTACCTCGTGGACTAGGTCCGGATGGACCCACATGATTTCCCCTCGTAATGTGATGAGGGATACTAGACCAGCGGCTTGATCGCGAGCAGGCGGCAGATTAGCAATCTCCATTATTGCCAGAGGGATGGGTATAACCCCGTCCTAAGTCTCTGTTGGAGGGAAGCTGCCGAATTGTACGGACACCATGTTGGCTGCCACGGTTACCTCTTCGAAATCGATGGCCAGGGCGTTCGAATCGATGAGGTTTTGGATATACCGTTTCAGTTGGTAGCAGTCGTGTGTAGCATGGTGGACGTAGCGATGGTAATGGCAGAACTTTGGGTTCTCCAGATCAGCCGGCCGAGGCTTCCGTCTTGGTGGAGGAAGCTGAATCCTATCTCCTTGTATAAGCATGTCCAGGATAGGCTTGACGTGACCGTCTTCAAAGGAATAAGTGATTTGAGGCTATTGTTTGTCTTCCGGCTGTGGCTCGGGCTTCTGGGCTGTATCGGTCACCATAGCATGCTTGCCTTTGTTGTCCCGGTTGTTGGAGGGGCTACCCCCATTGTCGTTGCTGGTGTTGGGACGCTTGCTCTTGTTCTCTCCCTCCGAGATATGCAACCCTAGTTGGCGAGCCTTCTTCAATCGTTCTTCAGCACTTGTAGCACTGTTGATAAAAGCCTTCCAATCCTTGAACTGACTTTCGTCCATCCAGAGACTAATTGTTGGAAGTAGTCTCTTTTGGCAAATTTCAATCAAAGAAGAGTCCGGGTTGCCAGATGGTAACTTCATTGCAGTTTGACGAAACCGCTCAATGTAATTTCTCGTCAGTTCTTTCTCTCCTTGAACGACGTCCATGAGGGTAGACATCGTGACGTCCTGCCCTACCTCATAGAACCTCTCCAAGAACAAGCGCTTGAAGCCAGCGAAGGAGTGGATGCAATTATCTGGCAGGTTGCGGTACCAATCGAAGGCGACTCCTTCCAGTGCCCCAATGAATAACCGTGTGAGGATGGCGTCATCATGGGGCAGATGGTCGGTAGTGACCTCAAAGTAAGTGATGTACCGGCTTGCTGAAGTCTTACCATCATATGGGTTGATATTGAACGGCTTATATCTTGGAGGAAAGGGCACATCCCTCCATTCAGCAGGGTATGGTTGCCGTATTCTGAGGTCTTAAGAATTTTCTCGGGCGTAGAACATCGCTCGAAGCTCCTGAACCTCTCTTCTTACTTCTCGGGCCTCATCTGTCGCGGTAGGGGCCGTTATCTCGGGAGCATTATTGTCCGGGTTTGGTGCCGCTGAATTTGAATCTATGTTGTTCGCGGGACCCGTGCTTGTCTGACCAGGTGTCACTCCCTGCAGAGTAGGAAGCGCTGCTTTGATCTCGTCTACAGACTTGACCAAGGCGTGCAGTATGGCCTCCAAAGTGTCGATACATTGGCGATCGCCGGAACCACCTTGGCTGTTGTCCGTCATGAATACCGTCCTCACGTGAGGAGTGACAGAAGGAGAGGTGGCGGACATGCCCTCCGAGTCATACTCATGCATCGAGAAATCGTCAGGATATGTGGGGATGTTCTCTCCAGGTTTGGACTCGGAAGGAACAGTACCCCCAGCTTCAGAGCTTGCTTCGTTTAGGACGTCCTCGGGGACGTCGATATCTGTTGTATCCGTCGGAGGATTAGCTTCCTCCAGTCCGTCTTCTTGGAATGTCGGGTTGTCGTGGAGGTTTGGAGGAGTGCTACCCCCAGTTCCGACGACCCCCAATGACGTAGACGACGAACTTCCTACTGCAGCAGTTTTCGTCTTTGAACGGGTGTGTTAGAATACTCCAGTAGAGGATAATCCTTTAGACGACGGCTTCTTAGCTGCAATAGTTGACACCTTTGGGCTGGAGATGCTTGTCTTCTTTCCTCTCCCCTCAACGGGGATTTTTTGTGCGGAATTGCAGGAGGCAACAGGAGGTGCCTCGTCTTCCGAGCTCGGATGTTGTAATCTTTGGAAGACGGGTGGCCGGTCTTCCGTTACTGCCGTGTTGTTGCAACAGCAGTTGATGATAATCTGGGTGCAGTGACGTCCCTGTGAGGACTCTCTGCACGCTGAGGCTCCTTCTCTTTCCTTGCGTTTGTGGAGGATAGCTTCACGCAGGCCAGAGGAACCACTTTGTCCGTTTGCCGCCGGGGGCTGGACTCGAGTGGTTTTATACAACTTCCCGTCAGAGGCCCGCGTGATACTCAGCGGGACGCCCCGATAGTCAGAGGTTGGGGCAGCTGTCTGGACTTGATGAGCCCGCGCTGCCCTAGACTTTTTCTTTTTAGCACTTGTGGGTGCGTAATAGGAAGAGTCCACATTAGGTATCACAGAGTCTGGATTTTCATCCAGAAAGTGATCAGAGTTAGGACCGCATGAGAGTCGGTCGAAAACTGATCGAGAGAAGTGTGGTAGAGACGCTATGCAGCTAGCGTTGGGTGCCGTGCAGGCTATCTGCATGCGACTGTCTTCTGTTGTTGGATGAGTTATTTTTATGCGGCTAGGAGTCACGACCATGCAGGCTGGCCGCATGCAGTTGGCAATTGTGGCCGCATGGGTTTTCTGCAAGCGATTGACTTTC
Organism: Iris pallida; assembly: GCA_029216955.1. Taxonomy (NCBI): domain Eukaryota; kingdom Viridiplantae; phylum Streptophyta; class Magnoliopsida; order Asparagales; family Iridaceae; genus Iris; species Iris pallida. The sequence continues at coordinate 458,602 of JANAVB010019400.1, forward strand.
TTAGCCGTATGAGTTTCATCCATATGGTTGACAACTGTAGCCGCATAAGCTATGCGGCTGACAGATTTGGCCGCATGAGTTTTCTCCATGCGGCTGGCGGATGTAGCCGCATGAGCTTTCTTCCTGCGGCTAATACCCTTATGCGGCTCGAATCTCATAGAGTTCCTCTTTGCCCCTGCAAGTCCAGTATCATAGTATTTTCTTCTGCCGGACTTGGGGACAGCAGAGTTGTCTATGGTCTGAAGTGGGGCCGCAGGAGAGTCTTTCTCGCCGTCTTGAACAACAGAGGGCGTCTCCGCAAGAGCTTCAGTAGGAACGAAGGATCGGGGTCTCCACTCCTTACGGTCCTTCTTTGTGCGGGCTAGCTTCTGGACCGGGCCAGTGCTCTTGTCGGAGAGCATTTCTTCGCACGCCTGTTGGTCGAATCGGGCGACCATCTTTTGTTGTGTGGAGCCAAGCTTGGCTGCATCCGATTGCGTCACCAACTCCTCAGCCGTAGAGAAGTTAGTCCCCAGCAGAGTCGCCATCGTGTTTGCCATTGATTGTAAAAGAACAGAACAATTATCGGAGGACTGAACTTAGACTCACAATACAAACTCGCTCGTACAAAGAAAGCCTAGGGACGAAAACCTAGGTACAGCAGACTAAGTACGATTGTTTATTTTTGATTCTGGGGGGTGACGATAGAGGCTCGGGAAAGCGACGGCCACTCTGCCTTACTCCTTGGACGATCGGTATGCAGCCTTGGCTCGGGGAAGATCTGCTCGGCGTTGACGAAGAAAGGTTCTTCTTACTCTCCTCGGGTTGCTCTCCTGGCTTCTCTCTCTCTGTGATTATCAAGAAAAGGGGGAGCTCTCTCTGTATAGATCTCTCTCTTCTTATTTTTTTATTCTTTTGTTGCCGACCTTTTTTACATGGGAATGATGCTGGCTATTTATAAGAGTAGGGTAGGATCATTAGGGTTTGCTGATGATTATCTGTTTGGAATGTCGGCGCTCCTTCATTCTATCTGGGCCCTTGATCCTGATCATAATGAATCTCGACCACTAATGTGGATAGCACCAAATCTTATGAGCAGTTAATGCTGACTGCTTTAAAACTTCGTGATTGATTATGCCAATATTTGATTGCTCGCCACGTGTCCTATTGGCTTGATGATGAATGATATGCCCTGATCTCGGCAATTATGATGATGATGTCGAATATTCTCGTTGGGATTCTGTTGCATCTTCAGTGCCACGTTTTTTAATTGAAGATCCTGCCAAGGCCGCATAGGGTGACCAACACTTGAACCGCAGGGGGATACTCCTCGTGAGCCGTATGAGTCAATGCCTCATCGAGCCGCAGGGGACGAACTTTCCATGAGCCGCATATGCATAATCTTTGCGAGCCGCAGGGGACGATCTCTCCATGAGCCGCATATGTATAGTTTCTGTGGGCCGCATGAATTAGCGTGGTGTTGAGCCGCATAGACCGGGCTATGGGTGGACCGCATATGGCGGATTTTTGTTAATCATATTAGAATGATTCTTCAATGAGCCGCATGAAGCTGTTCTCTATCCGAGCCGCATGAGACTTTTGCCATGCAGCAATCTAGGATTTTTGTCAGATCGGGTCAGAGATTTTCTTCTTTTCCCGAAGAGTCTGTCATTATGGCAGAGCCATTATGATACTTTATGTCAGAGACAGCCGTCGAGTCGTGTCAGAGCATTAAATGAGGCCATTACTCCAGTGGCCAACTGTGGGGGGGGTCACACGTGTCGTCAATTGAGCCGCATATTCCTGCTGAACCGCATTCATCCCCGAGCCGCATGAGTCTGAGGGTCTTCTTTTGGGCCGCATAGGGCAACTCCAGTATGAGCCGCATAGACTTGCTACCCAAAACCGCATGGGCCATTTATGTCTTTATTCTAATATTTTCCATGCTTCTACAAAGGCATAGTCATAGGGCTATCTGAAACACAATATCTAATAGAGTATGCAGATAAATTGAACAACGCATTCATGGGCGGATCTAAGTAGGAGGTGGGGTGGGCTGGAGCCCACCCCAAAAAAACTTTTTTGCTTGTTTTTTCCATATAGGTTTTTATTTTTTGTTTTTTATGAGAATTTGCTTACATTTAGCCCGCCCGAACCTACTCTCGCCCACCCCAATATATATTTCTGGATCCGCCCCTGAGTTACACATTTGAAACAGAAGGAACTTTCTTTTCATTGATAGTAGACATCATTTACAATACTCTATTACAATAATTGTCGCGCGGTCTTACAACTTGACTCGATTAAAAAATGAAGGCTGATAAGATAGTCGTTCCATACATTATATCCCCTTTTATACAACCAAAACACTTCATAACACCTGCTATAGTGGGGAGTCGAGCCATCTTTATTTGGACTGAAATACGAAGACTTCAAAAGGATTGAAACAAGCCTTCGGTGCACGGACGAGGCTTTAGAACACACTAGCGTCGCCTTCAGCTAAGAGGCACTTCGTTGTTGATTAAGAGCACCTGTTGAGAGCGAGGATCAGTACATCACCGCGTACTCACCGTGTACTGGTGTGTGACAAATTAAATTTTATGCTATCATTTTATTCAAGAATTTAAGTCAAATATGCTATATATATTTGTTAGTCCCGGGGCTTGATCAAAGATGGAAAAACTGTTGCAATCGAGATCTGAGATGTCACACAAAACTTTACAGTGATCAAACTCAAGATCTACGATGGTACAATAAAACAAATAGCCAAATTACAATCTGAAGGAGGGAAATAGAGAAGAGAAGATCTCTCGTTCTTCCTTGCAAACGTGTTGCAATTGGGACAGAACGAGTTATAATAATCTGGAGAAAGATTAGATAAAGAACAGTTGGTGGGGTGTCAAAATACCGTTGCTCAAAGCAAGATTCGCCCCACACGATCTGCTTCCAGGAACCAGCAAGTTGAAGAACTTGTGGAACGCTCGAAGTCACCTCTGTTCTGACTCCTCGGATAGACTTGCAATGGCGGCAGCAGCTCTCTCTCTCTCTCTCTCTTTCTCCTTTTCTGACTTGTATTTTCGTCGTAGCCACAAAGGAGGCCAGAAGAGAGTATATATAGATAGAGGGTGGAAACCCTAGCCGTCTCTTCAGTTATGGAAAGATTGAATCAAATCACAAAAAGATAGCAACGAATTAATTCTAATCCCACAAAGATATGAACAAAATTAATTCAAATCCCACAAAGATAGGATCTGAATTAATCGTATTGATTCATCCTTTTTATAACTGATTTGTAATCTGCACAGTCAGCGTAGCCCTCCATGCGGCAGCAGCAGCAGCAGCCTGGCCGCATGGACCGCTTGGGCCGCATGGACCACATGAGCCGCATGAGCCGCATGGCCGTATGAGCCGCATGGCCGAATGGACCGCATGGGCCGCATGAGCCGCATGAGCCGCATGGACCGCATGGACCGCATGAGCCGTATGAGCCACATTGCCGCATGGCCGCATGACCGTTTGACCGCATGACCCTCATGAGCCGCATGAGACCGCATGAGACCGCATATGAGCTGCATGACTACTGACGTGCTAAGTACAAAGTGTGCCAACAAAATGCCACATTACGCCTCATGAGCCCATGAGCCCATGTGCCCGAGTCCGAGTCCGAGTCCGAGTCGCTAAGCCCCGTTGGGGCTTAGCTCCAAATGGAATTAATCCAAGAGAATGACAAAAGCATTAATGCTTAATCCTTGGAGCCTTATTCTTACCTCCTAGTAAAATCACCCACTTGGTTCCCTCCTTAGGGTCACCACCCCATGTGCATCTCTCAACAACACAACCAAGTATATATGTTGAGATAACTCATGGTGCATTTCCGATGTGGGACTATAATTTTACAAGGCATGTTGAGAGCAAGCTCTCTCCATGTAAAAAAGTACCAACAATCCCCACATATCATAACATATATGTGTGTCCAGGGTTGAGCATTCCCCACAGTAACTGTCTATTTTGCATTAGGATAGATGTCGCTGACGACTTGAATCTTCCCACATGGGTTAAATAACAATGTGATACAAGAATGGACTACGCCTTGAATTCTGCACCACAATTGTAATTCTTCCCACTCACAAAGTGTAGTTACGTGTGCTTCTGGCTGCACATTAAAGGCCATGTGCCAGCCTGGTTTTAGTGTATAATTTTGGGCGTCTACAAGTTTACCCTCAAGAGACGGCCTGATATCTCTTTCCATACACTATAGGTGAGTTCTTTATTAAAGAGATATGACATGAAGCCTTGCGCTTCCTTGCGGTGCTACGCCGCTATGACATGGCCTGAAGCCGAGGCATTACCCCTACCTGGGAACCTCATCGTAGTGTCATACTACTGTAGCATGAGGTCACAAGCCTCTTTGCAGTGCCAAACTACCCAGCATGAAGCCTAAGGCTTCCTTGCGGTGTTACGCCGCAACGACATGGCTTGCAATACCGAGGCTTTACCCTACCTGGGTACCTCATCGTGGTGTTATGCCACTGTAACATGGGGCCATCCTCCCCTTTGTAGTGCTGTCTACAACTCTTTAATTACGTCATACAGCATTAGGCTACCTGCCTATTTGCGGTGCTACGCCGCTGTGACTTGGCTTGCAAAGCCGAGGCATTACGCCTACATGGGAACCTCATGGTGGAGTCACCCCACTGTAGCATGGAGTTTTACTCCTTGTAGTGCTGCTCTACCGTGCTTCCTGTAAAGCACACCAGGCATTCACTCTGCCTGAGAACTCATTAAGGCGTTTAAGCCAACCTTCCACAGGATCAGTTTTTTCTGCAGAAAAAATACATAGTAGACAACAGTGGTTATGGGTACGTATCCCTTCCATGTTCCAGAGAACAAGTACCCACTGCTACCTGATAGTTTCCCAGTCAGTGATCCTCCTTTGAACCAAAAGTTAGATGCCTAGTAGATTTTTCTTTGAACTAATAGCATAAAACTTTATGGTAGGATTACAAAGACACACTATCAGAATGCCTTCAAGCCCATTTTACAAGTTGTGTCATCGACCAACTGGCGCTTGAGGCCTTCCGTGAACGGATCTGCCAGGTTCTCCTGACTCCGAACATCAATCACTGCAATTATACCTCTTTTGATAAGATCGTGTATTGTCCTGTGCTTCAACCGCACAGTCCTCTTCTTCCCGTTGAAGAGATCATTTGATGCCACCGCCGCAGTCGCCTGGTTGTCACAGTATATCGGTATCGCCGGTATCTGAGCCCCAACCACTGGAAGATCATACATGAGCTCCCGAAGCCATTCTGCTTCATCTGCTGCAGTTTTAAGTGCATAGAATTCAGATTCCATGGAGGAACGAGAGAGTATAGTCTGTTTCTTCGACTTCCACGATATAGCAGCTCCACCCAAGAAAAAGACATATCCACCTATGGATCTCTCGCTTTCTACCTCTGAACACCAGCTAGCATCACTGAAGCCTTCCACTACTGTCAGATACCCGTTGTAGTGCAGTGCATATGTCTGAGTTTTCTTGAGATATCTCATCACCTGCTTCACAGCTTTCCAGTGCTCAACCCTGGGTTGCTTGTGAACCGACTCAGCATTCCCACGGCGAAAGCTATATCAGGCCTTATGGCAGTGGTTGCGTACATCAAACTTCCGATAACGCTAGAATACTCCAGCTGCCTGACGCTTTCCCTTGAATTTGGCTTCAGCTTCTGATCACACCTGTATGGCATACGATCCCTGAAAGATCCTTATACCCATAGCATGTGAGCATCTTCTCAATGTAGTGAGATTGTGACAGCGCTACTCCAGTGTCTGTCCGGATGATCTTTATGCCCAAGATGACATCTGCATCCCCCAAGTCCTTCATACTGAACTTGGTTGAGAGAAACTTCTTTGTTACTGTGACACAGCCTACATCCGTACCTAGGATTAGCATGTCGTCCACGTACAGACAAACGATGACTCCTCTTCCATCAGCGAACTTTGTGTAAACACATTTGTCCGTCTCGCTGACTCTGTAGCCATTTGACCTAATAACTTTGTCAAACTTCTCATGCCACATCTTGGGAGCTTGCTTCAAACCATACAATGATTTCACCAACTTGCAGACTTTGTCTTCAAGACCTTTGACGACAAATCCATCTGGCTGTTGCATGTAAATTTCTTCGGTCAGCTCCCCATTCAGGAATGCGGTCTTTACATCCATCTGATGTATCACCAACTTATGTATAGCTGCTAGAGCGATTAACATCCTGATGGTGGTCATCCGAGCTACTGGAGCGTACGTGTCAAAGTAGTCTATCCCTTGTTTCTGAGAAAATCCCTTGGCTACCAGCCTGGCCTTGAACTTGTCAATAGTTTCGTCTGTCTTCATCTTCTTCTTGAAGATCCATTTACATCCGATGGGCTTCTCTCCTTCAGGTAGATCTACCAACACCCATGCGTTATTGGAGGTGATAGAGTCAAACTCGTCATTCACTGCCTCCTTCCAGAAGATAGTATCTCTGGTCTTCATCGCCTCATCATAGGTAAGCGGATCTGCTTCTACATGATAGGTGACAAATTCATCTCCGAAATCTTTCGGTCTCCTAGCTTGCTTAGCTGACGGCTCTGCGAGTTTTGGTACAAGAGTTGTTTCATCAACAATAGCTTCTTCTTGGACTACTGGCCCATATGAGATTTCAGTCTCATTTGCACCTACATCATTTTTTGGAATGTCCGAAAGAACAATATTTTTGTCTTTTGCAAACTTGTCTTCAAAGTATTCAGCATCGCGAGATTCGATGATATGATTTGACTCAATATTAAGAAATCTCCTAGCATCACTCTTCTCGGCATACCCCAAGAAGATCGCCTTCGTAGTCCTTGCCCCTAGCTTCTGAATCTTCAGATCTGGGAGCTTCACATACGCCAGACACCCCCACACTCGAATGACATTCAAGTTTGGTCTGACTTTGAACCGGAGTTCATGAGGAGTTATGTCCGAAGTTGCATATGGCACTCTATTTAGAATAAAAGTGGTCGTCAATGCAGCTTCTCCCCAGTAGCATTTAGGAAGACCCACGGTTAGCAGCATTGAGTTCATCATTTCTGTCAACGTTCTGTTCTTCCTCTCTACTACTCCATTGGATTGAGGAGAATATGGAGCAGTGGTCTCGCATATGATTCCATGTTCTTTGCAGAACGATGCGAATTCATGAGACTTGTACTCCCCACCTCGATCACTTCTTAACCTCTTGAGTTGTTGTCCAGTCTGCCGTTCAGCTTCGGCCCTGAACTCTCTGAACTTCTCGAAGGCTTCGTCTTTAGACTTGAGCAAGTAGACGAACGCGTATTTTGAGAAGTTGTCGATGAAGGTTATGAAATACTTTATCCCGGCCTTCGTGGAGAAATGTTTGAAGTCACAGATATCGGAGTGCACCAACTCCAGAAGATCTGTGCTTCGATTGACCCGATGAAAGGGTTTCCTTGTGATCTTCGTCTGAGCACACACTTCACACTTCTCCACCTTACCCCCACATTTGGAGATAAGTCCTAGACTAGATATTTTGTTAATTCTTTTACAATGAACATGTCCTAGTCTATTATGCCACAACTCAAAAGAATAATCAGAAAATGCAACTGCATTAATGTCTTCAAACTGGTTGACAAGCTAAATTTTAAACATTCCTTCGGTTTGATAAGCCTTCCCGAAGTATGTTCCTTTCTTGGACATCACCATCTGACCAGCATTGATGTCCATCCTCAAGCCTGCGTTGCAGAGCAGGCTCCCAGAGATCAGGTTCTTGGCAATCGCCGGAACATGCTTCACACATTGAAGCGTCAGAGTGTTCCCAGAAGTGAGTTTCAGTTCCACGGTCCCGATCCCCAGAACTTCAGCTTGGGCCTGGTTCGCCATGACAACCTTCTCAGATATCGGCTGGTACGAGACGAACTATTCCTTGCCAGAACAGACATGGCAAGTCGCACCAGTGTCTATCCACCAGTCAGAGTCAACCCCCACAGTTGTGACATATCTGATCATAGCAACAATATTAGAAACCAATGAAACCTTATTAGGCTCACCTTTCTCTGATTGTTTAGGCTTAGATCTGCATTCACTCTTGTAGTGGCCTTTCTTGCCACAATTGTAACAAGTCACGTGGGACTTAGTCTTCTGTTGCTTGAAAGAAGGACCCTTCACTTTTAGATTAGTGAAGTCCTTCTTCTTGGGATGAGAAGCCGCCTGCTTTCCCTTGGGATCTCTCGTCTACACAAGATTGGCTTTAGCCAACTGTTTGGACAGAGTGTCCACCTTCTGTTGGGAACGTATCTCGTCCTCAACATGGATCTCTTGAAGTATATCTCCCAAGCTAATGTCTAGCTTCTTTCTGTGCATCCTTGCATAGAATGTACTCCATCCAGCAGGAAGTTTTGAGACGATCCCTCCGACGACAAACTTGTCGGGAAGGGGCATCTCTTCGTCTTCCAGTTTCTGACGCAGCTTCAGAAATTCCTTCACCTGTGGCAACATGGGCTTTTCGTCCTCAAAGAGAAATTTGTGATATTTTTCAACCACAAACATTTTGCTCCTGTTCTTGTCTTCTTCATATAGTTTTTCCACAGACTCCCATATGTCTCTGGCAAGTTCCTTCTTCGAGTAGGATTCTGCCAGGGAGTCCTCCATAGCATTCAGGATGAGAAGCCTGCAGATGCTATTTTTCTTTCTCCACTTGGCCTGGAGTTTGGTAGCCGCATTGATAGCGACAGTAGATCCAGTATCTGGAACAGAGGGTTCTTCCTCCAATAGAACATGATCAACGTCTTTCAGTTGAAGAGTTAGATAGACCTTGTCACGACCCGCACCCACTGTGAAGGTACGAGAGCGTAACAACGCCCAGCCTACGCCGCAGTGTCGGCGGTAGAACGCTATTCTAGGTCATGAACCATAACTAACATAATATGAATACTCTCCATGAACAGCAAGAGGAAGACAATTAGAATCTAATGCAAGTGGTTTGAGCCAAAAAGGAGTTAAAATGGGAAAGTTATGGATTGGGGAAGATGGCTCTTACCTCTTTCTTCAAAAACTTGGAGGAATTAATAAAAGAGGCAAGAACAAATGGAAGAGCCATTAAATAGGGTGGGAAACCCTAAGTTGGCTGCCATGGGCTGATTAGGGTTAGGGTTTGGCTACATGGTGTAGGCCTATGGGCTTTAAGGCTAGTTATTGATTTAAGTTTTAATCACAAGTCATGGCTTATGTCTTAAATCTAACTTAAGTCAAATAACCATACCATGGGTCAACTCTAGTCTAACTAGGTTACATGACCTAACCAAGTCCAAACACAACTAGGGTTAGCTTCTAGGTCTACCAAGGTCATTGCTAGTCAAAGTCAACCTAGTCAACCCTCATTCAAACAATTCCAAAATAAATTCTGAAAATTCCCATAAATTCAAATAAATTATAATAAATCCAAATAACCCTAAAAATGTCAAAAAATCTCTAATCACATGGCTAGGCTCTATGGTAGGTAGTCTCTACTGTTCACTAGCACAACACCAAAATCACAAGTCATGAATTTAAATAGTTTAAAATTAATTAAAAATCATATTAAAATTTTAAATACCATAATTAAATAAATTAAATACAAAATTTCAAAATTATCCTCATCTGGAAAACTGGGTGTTACAATCCTACCCACCTTATAAAATTTCGTCCTCGAAATTAAGATGGTAGTAGTCCTTCTAGGTCAATCACCCCACAATCAAAGTCTCAAACATACCGTCAGATAATCATATGCGTCTGTCCAAAATCATGATACTCAGAATCTTCGTCATGCTAGTGAGCAAGGCTACGATAATCACAGAGTCCTCGACTAAGGCACATACCTCTAGAATCATGGTATTTAAAATTTTTGCATTGCCGCATGCTTGGCAGCGAAAACCTTAAATTCCCACACCCGAGAAATATGTCCTAAATCTGACTATATGTCCTCACTATGCCAGCTAAACACGACTATCGAAGATTCTAGATTTCATAACTGGGTGACCTAGCCCATATGATTTATCTCAGAAGAAAATCAAACATCCCACAAGAACAACAGGACAAAATTGATAAATCATCAAGGAACAGAGGAATCGAAATTTCAAGGCAGTTATAAGAGGCAATTGCAGAATTTGAGTCAAAAGAACGGAACCTGTAACTAGATCTCCAACGGCCTGAGCATCCTCGACTGTCCTGGCGAAAGCTCGCCCCTGCTGGCCTCCCTGGCCTGTTGCTGATGCTGCATGTACCTCTGCTGTTGGGTCGGTAAGGGTAATCCCCTCTGCTGGCCTAACGGAGCCCTAGCTCCTGCTCCCTGAACCGTCTGTCCCGATGACTCGGGACACTCTCTCAGACGATGATCGGATCCTCCGTAAAGCAAACATCTGCCCAGCCTCTTCCGGCATTCGTCCCAATCGTACCCTGGTCTCTTGCAAAAAGGGCAAATGATAACAAGCTGTGTCCCGGGGTCTGCTGCTGCCTCTGCGGCTGCTGCGGCTGTTGCGCCTGCTGAAAGGGTACGCGGTCCTGAAACTGCCGCTGATGAAGGTAGACCCTCGGCTGCTGGTACTGCTGCTGAAACTGCAGAAGTAGCATCTGCTGCTGAAACTGTAGAGCTGCTGTGGATACTGTGGCTGAATCTGCAAGTAGGGCATCTGATGCGGATACTGCTGCTGAATCTGCAGGTGGGACCTCTTGGCCGGGCCCGTACTGCCACTAGCTCCCTGAGTATCTCGTATCCTCTTCTTTTTCAGCCCAAGATCGTCCTCCGCTGTCATGGCTCCTACCAGAATCTGCTCGAAAGTGGCATCGCGGTCGCTCTTGGTATATGACTTGATCTCTCCGATCAAACCCCTGCAGAACCTTCTCGCCTTCCCGACCTCGGTAAGATCCTCGATGAATCTGCTCAAACGGCTGAACTCTCAATCGTACTCCTTAACGGTCTGGTTCCCCTGAACCAAACTCTCGAACTGCGCCTCCAAAGCACGGAGTGCTGTATCAGGAAAGAATTTCTCCTTGAACAATTTTTTGAATGCTGCCCAAGTCTGACCGGCTGTACCAACCCTCGGGTCCGTCTGGTACAAGGTACGGGCCAAGTCCTGCATCTGACTGGCGGCTGCCTTGATCTGTAATCCTGCTGGTATCTGTGCCAATCGGAATATCTCCTCAATGTGCTCTATCCAATCGTCAGCGTATATGATGCCCTCTGTACCCTTGAAGTCTCGGGGTCCCATCTTCTTGAAGGAATGGATGTCTGGAGTCCTCGGCTGATACGGCTGCATCTGGCCTCCTTGTGGCTGAGCAGCCACCAGCTCCACTATCGTCCTGACCAACTGGTAAGTATCTTGTATGCTCTTTCGGATATCAGCAGACTGGCTCTGCTGAATCTGTTGCTGAAACTCCATGAATCGCTGGAAGAGGGTAAACATTTGAGCCGCATCTACTGTCCCTGAAGGTAACTGCTGCTGAGTCATATCTAGAATGACGGGGGAAGACCTCCGGACAGGTGGAGGTGCACTCCCAAAGGCTGCAGAAGCTCCTATATGAGCAAAAATAGGGGGTGTTGTGGTCCCAGCGTCCACGATCAGACGAGGGGTGGTAGGCCTCTCACCAGCGTCTGCTGGGCCAGAGCGATGCGATCGTGTCTCAATCACCATCCTGAAGACAGATCAAACAAGGAATCAATACTGAGATAGAAACGATAATTCAAGGGAGGACAGTTATCCAAGGAAGCAAATTTTCAACAAGAATTTAGATGGCAGGAATCCAGTTAAGAGTTTTTCCTAATGTGATTGAGTACCTCAAAAATATCCTAATCCTACTGCAGGCTGTAGTGGTACTCTAGTTCGAATACCACTACATAAACTCGACCTGCATGGGCCACCACTAAAAATGTGTCACGACCCGCACCCACTGTGAAGGTACGAGAGCGTAACAGCGCCAGCCTACGCCGCAGTGTCGGCGGTTAGAACGCTGTTCTAGGTCATGAACTATAACTAACATAATATGAATACTCTCCATGAACAGGAAGAGGAAGATAATTCGAATCTAATGCAAGTGTTTTGAGCCAAAAAGGAGTTAAAATGGGAAAGTTATGGATTGGGGAAGATGGCTCTTACCTCTTTCTTCAAAAACTTGGAGGAATTAATAAAAGAGGCAAGAACAAATAGAAGAGCCATTAAATAGGGTGGGAAACCCTAAGTTGGCTGCCATGGGCTGATTAGGGTTAGGGTTTGGCTACATGGTGTGGGCCTATGGGCTTTAAGGCTAGTTATTGATTTAAGTTTTAATCACAAGTCACGGCTTATGTCTTAAATCTAACTTAAGTCAAATAACCATACCATGGGTCAACTCTAGTCTAACTAGGGTTACATGACCTAACTAAGTCCAAACACAACTAGGGTTAGCTTCTAGGTTAGCCTACCAAGGTCATTGCTAGTCAAAGTCAACCTAGTCAACCCTCATTCAAACAATTCCAAAATAAATTCTAAAAATTCCCATAAATTCAAATAAATTATAATAAATCCAAATAACCCTAAAATGTCAAAAATACTATAATTACATGGCTAGGCTCTATGGTAGGCAATTTCTACTGTTCACTAGCACAACACCAAAATCACAAGTCATGAATTTAAATAGTTTAAAATTAATTAAAAATCATTAAAAATCATATTAAATTTTTAAATACCATAATTAAATAAATTAAATACAAAATTTCAAAATTACCCTCATCTGGAAAATTGGGTGTTACAGACCTTCCTCTTTCAGACTTGATAATGCTCTCCATCGAACTTTTCCAACTTGCAGAAGTTCGATTGGAGGAGCGAAGCATTAATGTTTTCCATCTACACGGATCTTGCTTTGAGATTGTTAGTCCCGGTGTCACGACCCGCACCCACTGTGAGGGCACGAGAACGTAACAACGCCCAGCCTACGCCGCAGTGTCGGTGGTAGAACGCTGTCCTAGGTCAATCATCTAACAATATAAAGGTACCTGTACAGTATATACGCTCCGAATGGAGGTGACATAGCAATATACAGTCTCAATCACATCTAAATGCAGAAAGATAAGATAGGAAGATAGATAGATAAATACTGGAATGAAAGAAATTCACATAAATACAACCAGATAGTCTAAGTGTCTACTGACATAACAAAACAGAACATCCAGCTCAATACAAGCCTCTAATACTGAAAATGAAAGAATATATACAATCCAAATCTCAGAAGACAGAAATAGTTAAACCTAGACTAGGGAGCCTCAGTCTCTAAGCTAGTAGATCAGGCTAGAAATCTGGGTCACACATGGCATCTACAGCTGTCCCATAGTAGGTGTCTACGCAGGCCTCATCCTCATCCTCTGTAATATTTTCAACAGGTCCAGTCAGGACGGGAGCGAGCACAAAATATCTCACGCAGTTCATATCGAGTTAGGAAATATAAAGCATGCAATAGAGTAAAGTACATGAAACGCTGAAAGAAGAATGTATATGAAAACAGTAGAGATTTGATAACAGAAAATATCTAAATATGATAAGTAAGAACTGTAAGGAACATGTGATTTAGAGTACAATATGGTTATGTAAACGGGCTAGGACAATACAATGGTAACTCTATTGTACGTGGGTGTACAATAGACATATACAATAGTTATACAATGTTGTACAATAAGATTTGAGTACATAATCAATTCTACTCCCCCTCCCCAATTAATACACAAGGATCCACTCCAGTTACGTTATCTTGCACAATAGTGTACAATGTTATACAATAGATGTACAATATTATACAATAGATATACAATGTTATACAATAGTTGTACAATGTTATACAATAGTGTACAATGGTCTATCCCTGGGACTCATGTGATACTGAGAGTACAATATGTAGAAAGAGTATACAAGGATATAGGTATTCAATAAATACAATATGGAAGTGAAACGCACATCACAATATATATCTAGTGAATACAAGAGGATAACATCCCAAAAGGAGATCCATATAGTACCAATCCGTGATAACAATCGTGTCAGCATCAAGTACAGTAATCTAGAGCAAGAATATAGATCCAGACAAGTATGAAACGGTCAAAGAATGTACTCACCTGATAGCCTGAGTGTCTGAAGAGAATATACTGTCCGAGGAGTGGTGTATGTCTCCTATAGAACAGTACAAGTCACTATGAGTCTAAAAATGATAATAAGATGCATTACAATGCATTCTAAATGAATCTAGGTCAATCTAGGTCAAATCTAAGTCACACCAAGCTAAACCAGGTCGTACTAGGTCATACTGAGCTAAACTGGGTCATACTCTGACAACCAAGGTCAAACAAGGTCACAGGAAATCAATCTAAGTCAAACTAGGTCAATCGGGGTCAAAGGTTGACTTACAGTTGACTTTTGGTCAAAAAGTCAATTCTGGTCAACTCTGGTCAACACTGAGTCAACCCTAGGTCAAATAAGTCACATGTTGACCAACTGTTGACTTTCAGTCAACTGGTCAACTCTGGTTTGGTTTTGGTCAAATCTGGTCGCTTAAAGGCTAAGTTTGACTCTCGGTTGACTTTCGTTGACTTTTGGTCAAAATGGTCAACCGACGTCAAAACTAGTCTATGAGCACTATATTTGATCATTACCAACCAAGGGAACCAAGTTCTAACTCTATCTTAGACTCCAAACTCAAATACCCTATTCCTAGGTAAAACCTGTATTACCTTACCAAGGTAAATCCCGATACCTTGTCCAATACCACTCTAACCTAGGAATACTAGCCTAGGTTTCCTAGGATAGCTAGATACTATCCTATACTAATATTACCTACCAAGAAAATCTAGTATTTAGGTCATCTAAGTCATCTTATGGTACATGTTGGCCATTACCCATTACCTTACCCTTATACCATACCAATATCACATATCACTCTCACATTTCCCTAACACTCACTCACACACAACACTCATGATACCATACTCACTTACACATGGTCACACTAGGCTCTACCTATAGGTTTACATATAGGCTAACACTCATGCTCACCTATAGACTAGTAGCTATATATATAGGCTCCTTATATCCATACTTAGTCTCACACTCACAACTCATATGTACATATATACTCTCATACATCTAATACTTATCTAAACTCATATAAATACTCATATATGGGCTCACATACACCTACACTCCTAGGCTCACTACACTAATCTCTCTCACAACACACACACACAAGCTCAATGAAGGGGCTAATTTTGGAAGCTATTAGGACATCACATGTAGGCTGGTAAGGGTATGTCAAAGGGTAGGTTTTAGGGCTGGAGTTTGGGACTGAAATTGGGTGGTGCTAAGGACTGCTACTAGGAGTTATGGGGGACTGTCATTTAGTGAACAAAAGCTGAATATTAGACTATACGGGACTGCACATATACATGGACTGAATAGTATGCAAACAAGGACTGATATGGGTGATTTTCTGGACTGAAATTAGGCAAAGTGAAAGCCATATGGGGACTGCACATAGGGACTCCAACATGTGCAAAATCTGGACTGATATTGTGGAATGTAGGACAGGTTTTAGGGCTATTCCTAGGCTGATTTTTAGGCTGGAAATGGGATGTAATGGGACTGATTTTTGGTGCATCAAATGGCTAAACTATTGGGGCATTTCAAGGCTGATATGGTGGTACATTGGACAGGTTTTGGACTGCCACTGCTGTCCATATATGGACTGCTAAAGGGTTGCCATTTGGCCATGTCAAGTGGCTTACCATGGGGTCAATTGTGGTCAGGTAAGTGGGGTTTTTGATGGACTGAAGTTGGTCCTGCAATGGGGTATTTGGGACAGCCATGTGGGGGACTGTCTAATGACAGGTTTATGTTAATTGAAGGCCTGGATTGGGGTTTATATGGGGCTTGTTAAGGACAGTCAAGTAACTGCTCATGACAGTTAAAATAGGCTGTGTATATAGGCTGAATTGGTGATGGTCATGTGGGCTGAAAACAGGGTTTTGTAGGACTGAAATGAATGTGCAGGACAGTCCAATGTAGACTGAAATCTGGTGCTAAATCAGCAGGTGGTTTCCTCCCCCTCATCACCACTCATTCCCCTCTCCAACATATCCTCAAACACCTTCTATACATACACACACACACCCCCAAACTTGGTCGACCACATAACCAACACAAGAACACACACACATATACCTTAATATATATTCACATATATATAAACCATATCTATATATATATATATATATATATATATATATATATATCTATATATATATATATATATATATATATATATATATATATATATATCACCATATATATATAATACATATATGAAAATATATAAAATATATATATATATATATATATATATATATATATATATATATATATATATATATATATATATATATATATATATATATATATAAATATAAATATATATATATATATATAAAATATATATATATATATTATATATATATATATATATATATATATATATATATATATATATATATATATATATATATATATATATATATATATATATATATATATACATATATGATATTAACAATATGATACATAGAGAACTCATTCCTAAACACCTAGAAAATTTGGAAATAAAGTTAAAACAACATTAAATCAATTACACAATAATCCCACATGTGTCCAAATAGGGTTTTACCCATTAGGACACGATCATATACATAGGACACCTCTATAAGTGCCTAAATGGACACAAAATGGACTCAAATGGACACACAACCATGGAGGTTATTCCTATGGGTCAAAAATAGATCTATATGCATGTAGTGATGGTTTAGAGGAGAGGTTATACCTTCCGGGAGAGAGATTCAAAGGAAAAAGTCCTCCGACACGAGACCGACACGTAGAGATTCCAAATGGACACGAACGAGCTCCGAATCCTTCCAAACTTGGCTAGCACCTTCCTTTCATGGAGTAGAGAAGGAGAGAAGAAGATTTGGTGGAAGAAGGAGTTGATTTGGAGATGAAAATGGTAGGGATGCTCTCTAGAAATTTGGGGAAGAACAAGAGAGAGAAAATGAGATGGAAAAGAATAGGAAATATCAAAGGGGGCTCATGCCTATCCTCCCTAGAGGTGGTCGGCCACTAGAGGGCTGCTATGGGATCCAATAAAATGACAAAAACACCCCCCTCTAGCCTATTGACAATACATTAAAAAGGGGGTTCAAGTCGGGGGCTAGTTTGGTCATTCTAACACACTAATCAAATAAATCCTAATAAAAATAAATTAGCCTAGTCACTAACTAAAATAAATGACATGTGGGCCATGGCTAACTAGTGTGTGGGTCCACTAGGGTCAACACTACCCCGGGTCCCCGTTTCAAGTCGGATTGAGATGAAATTCGAACCCGACTCAAATAACCCCAAATATTACAATAAATAAATAAATAATTTTAAAATAATAAAAAATGAAAAAAATGACAAAAATACCCCTATTTTTGGAAACTGGGGGTGACAAATCTATCCACCTTAAAAGAATTTCGTCCTCGAAATTAAAACCAACAATAGTAAAAAATCGAAATCACAAGTCATGACTAAAAATTAAAATGATCAAAATCTCAAAAATCAAGGCATGAATTAAATGACTAAATTTATAAAATTTAAAATTACACTCAATAGAAGCTATAAGTCTATCCACCTTAAAAGAAATCATCCAAAAATTTAAAAAAAATAAGGTAACCACAGAAAATTATACAAATCGATAATCGTATGCGTCTATCCAATCATCATGATACTCAGAATCTCTGTCATGCCAGTGAGCAAGGCTACGATAATCACAGAGTCCTCAACTATGGTACATACCTCTAGAATTATGGTATTTAAAATTTTTGCATTGCCGCGCGCTTGGCAGCGAAAACCTTAAATTCCCATACCCGAGAAATACGTCCATAGTCCGACTATATGTTCTCACTATGCCTGCTAGCATGACCCTAGAGAATTCTAAAATCTTGTAATCGTGGCGACCTAGCCCATACGACTTATCTCAGAAGAAAATTAAATCAAACTGAAACACCATATCAAACTTATCAACAATGAAAAAACATATAGGAACAGATGGAATTGAATTTTCAAGGCAAGTAATTACAGAATTGAATAAAAAGGACGGAACCTGCGACTAGATCTCCAACGGCCTGAGCATCCTCGGCTGCCATGGCGAAAGCTCATCCTGGCTGGCCTCCTCTGGCATGCTGCTGATGCTGGACGAACCTCTGTTGCTGAGTCTGCAATGGTGGTCCCCTCTGTTGCCCTGCCGGAGCTCTGGCTCCTGGTGCTATCTGAGCCAATGGTGTCGGGTTCTTGGGACACTCTCTACACTGATGCTCCACTGATCCGCAAAGTAAATACATACCCAGCCTCTTCCTGCAGTCGTCCTACCCATGGCCTTGCTTCTTACAGAAGTTGCACACGGTGTTCTGCTGCTGCCTGGGTGCCTACTGATACTGTACATGTCTCTGTCCCTGATACTGAACAGGCCTCTGCTGCTGCTGCTGGAAATGGACCATCGGCTGCTGATACTACTGCTGAAACTGATGCTGAACGTGCGGCCTCTTGGCCGGTCCTCCGCTGCTGTTGTCCCCAACTGGGTCTCGCCCCCTCTTGAGCCTAAGCTTAAGATCATCCTCCGCTAATAAGGCTTCCGTCAAAATCTCCTCGAATGTGGCATCCCGGTTGCCCTTGGTCAAGGACTTGACTTCCTTGACCAGACCCTTCCGGAACCTCTGGGCCTTCGCCGCCTCGCTCAAACCCTCCACGAATCTGCTCAGGCAGTCGAACTCCCCAGCGTACTCCTCCACTGACAGGCTCCCCTGAACTAGGCTCTCAAACTGCAACTCTAAAGCTCTGAGCGCTGAATCTGGGAAGAACTTATTCTTGAAGAAGCCCTTGAACTCCTCCCAAGTCTGTCCGGCTACCCCCACCCTGGGGTCTGACTGATACCAGGTGCGAGCAAGATCTCGCATCCGGCTAGCTGCGGCCTCGATCTGAAGATCTACTGGAATCCTGGCCAAGCGAAAGATCTCCTCTATATGCTCGATCCACTCATCGGCATATAGGATCCCCTCTATCCCCAGAAAGTCTCTGGGGCTCATCTTCTGAAACTGCTCGATCCCCGGTGTCTTTGGCTGCTGC
Organism: Iris pallida; assembly: GCA_029216955.1. Taxonomy (NCBI): domain Eukaryota; kingdom Viridiplantae; phylum Streptophyta; class Magnoliopsida; order Asparagales; family Iridaceae; genus Iris; species Iris pallida. The sequence continues at coordinate 477,811 of JANAVB010019400.1, forward strand.
ACCACTGGTCGGGCTGCAACTGTCGAAATGGCCAACTCCATGCCCCTTTCCTGCCGGGTCTGCTGTATCTCCATAAACTGCTGAAAGTACGCGAATATCTGTGCCGCATCCACATTTCCTGTAGGCGGCGGCTGCTGGAATAGTACCTCTGGAATGACTGGGTCCTGCCTCGAATGGTGAAGACATACCCTCTGCTGCTGCTGCTGCTGAAGTCCCAATATGAGCAGAGGTGACAGGAGTTAGCCTCCCGACCCTGCTGAACTGGCTGAGAGGTAGCAGTCCCCTCTATAGTATCTCCATGAGTGGTACGCTGTAACCGCGTCTCCACCATCTGAAGACAGATCAAACAAGGGTATCAATTGCTGAGAAAGAAGCGATAAGTCAAGGGAGGACAGTTTATTTCAAAAGAAAGTTTTAAAGTAGCAAGAATTTGACAACAAGAATCAGATTAAGAGCTTTTCCTAATGTGATTGAGTACCTCCAAAAATATCCTAATCCTATTGCAGGCTGTAGTGATACTCTAGTTTGAATACCACTACAAAAACTCGACCTGCATGGGCCACCACTAAAAATGTGTCACGACTCGTACCCACTGTGAGGGTACGAGAACGTAACAACGCCCAGCCTACGCCGCGTGTCGACGGTGGTTAGAACGCTGTCCTAGGTCAATCATCTAACAATATAAAGGTACTGTACAGTATATACACTTCGAATAGAGGTGACATAGCAATATACAGTCTCAATCACATCTAAATGCAGAAAGATAAGATAGAAAGATAGATAGATAAATACTGGAATGAAAGAAATCCACATAAATACAACCAGAGAGTCTAAGTGTCTACTGACATAACAAAACAGAACATCCAGCTCAATACAAGCCTCTAATACTGAAAACAAAAGAATATATACAATCCAATCTCAGAAGACAGAAATAGTAAAACCTAGACTAGGAGCCTCAGTCTCTAAGCTAGTGGATCAGGATGGAATATGGGTCACACATGGCATCTACAGTGTCCCATAGTAGGTGTCTACGCAGGCCTCATCCTCATCCTCTGTAATATTTTTAACAGGTCCAGTCAGGAGGGGTGAGCACAAAATATCTCACGCAGTTCATATCGAGTTAGGAAATATAAAGCAAGCAATAGAGTAAAGTACATGAAACGCTGAAAGAAGAAGGTATATGAAAAATAGTAGAAATTTGAACAGGAAATATCTAATATGATAAGTAAGAACTGTAAGGAACATGTGATTTAGAGTACAATATGGTTACGTAAACGGGCTAGGACAATTGTAATGGTAACTCCATTGTACGTAGGTGTACAATAGATATATACAATAGTTATACAATGTTGTACAATAAGATTTGAGTACATAACCAATTCTACTCCCCTCCCCAATCAATACACAAGGATCCACTCCAGTTACGTTATCTTGCACAATAGTGTACTGTTATACAATAGATGTACAATAATATACAATATATGTACAATGTGTATACAATAGTGTACAATGTTATACAATAGTGTACAATGGTCTATCCCTGGGACTCATGTGATACTGAGAGTACAATATGCACAAGGAGTATACAAGGATATAGGTATTCAATAAATATAATATGGAAGTGAAAACGCATATCACAATATGTATCTAGTGAATACAAGGGGATAACATCCCAAAAGGAGATCCATATAGTACCAATCCGTGATAACAATCGTGTCAGCATCAAGTACAGTAATCTAGAACAAGAATGTAGATCAGACAAGTATAAAACGGTCAGAGAATGTACTCGCTGATAGCTTGAGTGTCTGAAAGAATATACTGTCCGAGGAGTGGTGTCTGTCTCCTATTAGAACGTACAAGTACCACTATGAGTCTAAAAATGATAATAATATGCATTACAATGTATTCTAAATGAATCTAGGTCAATCTTGGTCAATCTAAGTCACACCAAGCTAAACCAGGTCGTACTAGGTCATACTGAGCCAAACTGGGTCATACTAGGAAACAAGGTCAAACAAGGTCACAAAAAATCAATCCAAGTCAAACTAGGTCAATCGGGGTCAAAGGTTGACTACAGTTGACTTTTGATCAAAAAGTCAATTCTGGTCAACTCTGGTCAACACTGAGTCAACCTAGGTCAAACAAGTCACATTTGACCAACTGTTGACTTTCAGTCAACTGGTCAACTCTGTGTTTGGTTTTGGTCAATCTGGTCGCTTAAAGGCTAAGTTTGACTCTCGGTTGATTTCGTTGACTTTTGGTCAAAATGGTAACCGACGTCAAAACTAGTCTATGAGCACTATTTGATCATTACCAACCAAGGGAACCAAGTTCTAACTCTATCTAGACTCCAAACTCAAATACCCTATTCCTAGGTAAAACCTGCATTACCTTACCAAGGTAAATTCCGATACCTTGTCCAATACCACTCTAACCTAGGAATACTAGCTAGGTTTCCTAGGATAGCTAGATACTATCTATACTAATATACCTACCAAGAAACCTAGTATTTAGGTATCTAAGTCATCTATGGTACATGTTGGCCATTACCCATTACCTTACCCTTTACCATACCAATATCACATATCACTCTCACATTTCCCTAACACACTCACACCACAACACTCATGAACCATACTCACTTACACATGGTCATACTAGGCTCTACCTATAGGTTTACATATAGGCTAACACTCATGCTCACATATAGACTAGTAGCTATATATTAGGCTCCTTATAACCACACTTAGTCTCACACTCACAATCATATGTACATATATACTCTATACATCTAATACTTATCTAAACTCAAATATAAATACTCATATATGGGCTCACATACACCTACACTCCTCGGCTCACCCACTAATCTCTCTACAACACACACACACAAGCTCATGAAGGGGCTGATTTTGGAAGCTATTAGGACATCACTGTAGGCTGGTAAGGGTGTGTCAAAGGGTAGGTTTTAGGGCTGGAGTTTGGACTGAATTGGGTGGTGCTAAGGACTGCTACTAGGAGTTTGGGGGGACTGTCATTTAGTGAACAAAAGCTGAATATTGGGCTATAGGGGATGCACATATACATGGACTGAATAGTGTTGCAAACAATGACTGATATGGGTGATTTTCTGGACTGAAATTAGGCAAAGTGACAGCCATATGGGGACTGCACATAGGGACTCCAACATGTGCAAAATCTGGACTGATATTATGGAATGTAGGACAGGTTTTAGGGCTATTCCTAGGCTAATTTTCAGGCTGGAAATGGGATGTAATGGGACTGATTTTTGGTGCATCAAAATGGCTGAACCATTGGGGCATTTCAAGGCTGATATGGTGGTACTTGGACAGGTTTTGGACTGCCACTGTTGTCCATATGTGGACTGGTAAAGGGTTTCCATTTGGGCATGTCAAGTGGCTTACCATGGGGTCAATTTGGTCAGGTAAGTGGGGTTTTTGATGGACTGAAGTTGGTCCTGCAATGGGGTATTTAGGCAGCCATGTAGGGGACTGTCTAATGACATGTATGATGAAGGCTGGATTGGGGTTTATATGGGGCTTGTTAAGGACAGTCAAGTAACTGCTCATGACAGTAAATAGGCTGTGTATATAGGCTGAATTGATGATGGTCTGTGGGTTGAAAACAGGGTTTTG